>JBBDGP010004068.1:0-22500 GCA_037952835.1 Lithobates septentrionalis | reverse complement strand
CACTTTTCTGCAGCAGAGAATGACATTTTCTGAACCGATTTTGGGGCCCCGTATCTCGGGGCCACTTAGTGCTAGGAACTTCAGCTTTGGATATGTTGTGGTACCAGTTCCACTGGGTTTGCACACCAAATTTGGGGTTCCTAGCACCAAGTGGCCCTGAGATACGGGGCCCCACAATCGGTTCGGAAAATGAAATTTTTTGCTGCAGAAAAAGTATTTATATATATATATAACCATCTTTTGAAATTCGAAATTCATATAGAATGAATTCAAATTCGAATAGAAAAGATTAGAATAGGAATACAATAGAACAGAAAATAATCTAATATATATATTATATTTTATTCTATTCTGTTCTATTGTTTTTCTATTCTATTTTCTTTTCTATTCGAATTCGAATTCATTCTATACGAAATTCGAGTTTCGGAAAATGGTTATATATATATATATATATATATATATAACCATTTTCCGAAATTCGAATTTCATATAGAATGAATTCGAATTCGAATAGAAAAGAAAATAGACTAGAAAAACAATATTTTACTCAATTGTGTTCTATTGTTTTTCTAGTCTATTTCCTAGTTCTAGTCTAATCTTTTCAATTCGAATTCGAATTCATTCTATATGAAATTCGAATTTCGGAAAATGGTTTTATATATATATATATAAATATATAACCATTTTCCGAAATTCGAATTTCATATAGAATGAATTCGAATTCGAATAGAAAAGAAAATAGACTAGAAAAACAATAGAACAGAATAGAATAAAATATAATATATATATATTAGATTATTTTCTGTTCTATTGTATTCCTATTCTAATCTTTTCTATTCGAATTTGAATTCATTCTATATGAATTTCGAATTTCAAAAGATGGTTATATATATAAATACTTTTTCTGCAGCAAAAAATTTCATTTTCCGAACCGATTTTGGGCCCTGTATCTCGGGGCCACTTAGTACCCCAAATTTGGTGTGAAAACCCAGTGGAACTGGTACCACAACATATCCAAAGCTGAAGTTCCTAGCTCTAAGTGGCCCCGAGATACGGGGCCCCAAAATCGGTTCAGAAAATGTCATTCTCTGCTGCAGAAAAGTGCTTGACATTTTCTGAACCGAGTTTGGGGCCCCATAGCTCAGGGCTACTTGGAGCTAAGAACCTCAAATTTGGTGTGCTAACCCAGTGGAACTGGTACCATAACATATCCAAAGCTGGGGTTCCTAGCACTAAGTGGCCCCGAGATACAGGGCCCAAAATCGGTTCAGAAAATGTCATTCTCTGCTGCAGAAAAGTGCTTGACATTTTCCAAACCGACTTTGGGGCCCCGTATCTCAGGGCCACTTGGTGCTAGGAACCCCAAATTTGGTGTGCTAACCCAGTGGAACTGGTACCATAACATATCCAAGGCTGGGGTTCCTAGCACTAAGTGGCCCCGAGATACGGGGCCCCAAAACCGGTTCGGAAAATGTCATTCTCTGCTGCAGAAAAGTGCTTGACATTTTCTGAACTGATTTTTGGGGCCCTGTATATCGGGGCCACTTGGTGCTAGAAACCTCAGCTTTGGAACATTTATGGTGCTAGTTCCACTGGGTTTGCACACCAAATTTGGGGTTCTTAGCACTAAATTTGGTCAACTGTGTCCATCTGCAGCAATGTCATTCATTCTATACGGAATTCGAATTTCGGAAAATGGTTATATATATATATATATATATATATATATATATATATATATATATATAACCATTTTCCGAAATTCGAATTTCATATAGAATGAATTCGAATTCGAATAGAAAAGAAAATAGACTAGAAAAACAATAGAACAGAATAGAATAAAATATAATATATATTAGATTATTTTCTGTTCTATTGTATTCCTATTCTAATCTTTTCTATTCGAATTTGAATTCATTCTATATGAATTTCGAATTTCAAAAGATGGTTATATATATAAATACTTTTTCTGCAGCAAAAAATTTCATTTTCCGAACCGATTTTGGGGCCCCGTATCTCAGGGCCACTTGGTGCTAGGAACCCCAAATTTGGTGTGCAAACCCAGTGGAACTGGTACCACAACATATCCAAAGCTAAAGTTCCTAGCACTAAGTGGCCCCGAGATACGGGGCCCCAAAATCGGTTCAGAAAATGTCATTCTCTGCTGCAGAAAAGTGCTTGACATTTTCTGAACCGAGTTTGGGGCCCCATAGCTCAGGGCTACTTGGAGCTAAGAACCTCAAATTTGGTGAGCGAACCCAGTGGAACTGGTACCATAACATATCCAAAGCTGGGGTTCCTAGCACTAAGTGGCCCCGAGATACAGGGCCCAAAATCGGTTCAGAAAATGTCATTCTCTGCTGCAGAAGTGCTTGACATTTTCCGAACCGACTTTGGGGCCCCGTATCTCAGGGCCACTTGGTGCTAGGAACCCCAAATTTGGTGTGCTAACCCATTTAGAATGAATTCAAATTCGAATAGAAAAGATTAGAATAGAAAAAAAATAGAACAGAATAGAATAAAATATAATATATATACACATTATATTTTACTCAATTCTGTTCTATTGTTTTTCTAGTCTATTTCCTATTTCTAGTCTAATCTTTTCTATTCGAATTCAAATTCATTCTATATGAAATTCGAATTTCGGAAAATGGTTTTATATATATATATATATAAATATATATATATATATATATATATATAAATTGTTATTTTCCAATCTATTTTCGAATTCGAATTTATACTATTCGAAATTCGAATTTCAGAAGATGGTCATATTCTGTTGTATTTTATTAAATTCTATTAAATTCTGTTCTATTCTTTATGTTTATTCTATTGTTTTATTATTTTATATTCTATTTTATTGTATTTTTTTTTAGAAATCAATTTATATTTTTTCTAATTCGATTCGAATTTGTTTTCGAATTCGAGTCGAATAGATTTCGAATTTGTTTTCGAATCGAATATATTTCGAATTTGGTTTCGAATTCGATTCGAATTCGATTCGAATTTCGGCAGTGGGTTTTCGATTCGAAACATTTCGGATTCGTTTAAATTCGTTAGTATTGTAATTCGGTATTTCGGATGCATCCGAATGTCCGAATAATGAAAATTTCGTCCGAATTTCGATTCGGAACTAAACGAAATGCACATGTCTAGTAAATTTGCTGTCCCCTCAAAATAACTCAACACACAGCCATTAATGTCTAAACAGCTGAAAACAAAAGTCAGTACACCCTAAGTGAAAATGTCCAAATTGGGCCCAAAGTGTCAATATTTTGTGTGGCCACCATTATTTTCCAGCACTGCCTTAACCCTCTTGGGCATGGAGTTCACCAGAGCTTTACAGGTTGCCACCGGAGTCCTCTTCCACTCCTCCATGACCACATCACAGAGCTGGTGGATGTTAGAGACCTTGTGTTCCTCCACCTTCTGTTTGAGGATGCCCCACAGATGCTCATTAGGGTTTAGATCTGGAGACATGCTTGGCCAGTTCATCACCTTTACCCTCAGCTTCTTTAGCAAGGCAGTGGTCGTCTTGGAGATGTGTTTGGGGTTGTTATAATGTTGGAATACTGCCCTGCAGCCCAATCTCTGAAGGGAGGGGATCATGCTCTGCTTTAGTATGTCACAGTACATGTTGGCATTCATGGTTCCCTCAATGAACTGTAGCTCCCCAGTGACGGCAGCACTCATGCAGCCCCAGACCATGACACTCCCTTCACCATGCTTGACTGTAGGCACACACGCTTGACACCATCTGAACCAAATAAGTTTATCTTGGTCTCATCAGACCACAGGACATGGTTCCAGTAATCCATGTCCTTAGTCTGTATGTCTTTAGCAAACTGTTTGCGGGCTTTCTTGTGCATCAGCTTTAGAAGATGCTTCCTTCTGGGATGACAGCCATGCAGACCAATTTAATGCAGTGTGCGTCGTATGGTCTGAGCACTGACAGGCTGACCCTCCACCCATTCAACCTCTGCAGCAATGCTGGCAGCACTCATACGTCTATTTCCCAAAGACAGCCTCTGGATATGACACTGAGCACGTGCACTCATCTTCTTTGGTCGACCATGGCGAGGTCTGTTCTGAGTGGAACCTGTCCTGTTAGACAGTAGTGTTACAACGGCGCCCACGTCATTGGATTTTGCGCTGCTATCTATCCAATCAAGAGCCGGGACCCCGTGCAGAGAGGGACAGCGTGTCTCGGCCGAGGGATATATGGGCCTCAGGTAAGTAAAACGAGGGGGGGGGCTGGGGGGCCGGTGACTGCCAGAAGTTTTTACACCCCAATGCATAGGATGCATTAAGGTGAAAAAACATGAGGGTTTACAACCCCTTTAAGATAAGATAAAATAAATTAGATAAGTTAAAAAAAAAAAAAACAACGAAAAAAAATAGATAAGTTAAACAAGTAAAAAAAATAGTTGGATAGGAAGTTAAAGTTAGGTAGGTTAAATAAGTTGAAGTGGAGTTCCACCCAAAAATGGAACTTCCACTTTTTGGATTCCTCCCCCCCCCCTCCAGTGTCACATTTGGCACCTTTCAGGGGGGAGGAGGGAGTAGATACCTGTCTAATACAGGTATTTGCTCCCACTTCCTGGCATAGATCACCGCGGCGCTTGCGGTGACCTACGGCACTTCTGGCGCCTACACTGTCCTCCCCCGCTGTATTCTGGGAGACACAGAACACAGCAGGGACCAGAGAGGACGCACAGCGCGACTCGCGCATGCGCAGTAGGGAACTAGGAAGTGAAGCCGCCCAAATGCATTATTTTACATTTTTCTACATTGAACCTCATTTGCCATGTAGTTGCCCCCCCCCCCCCCCATTAATTTGTTCAGATCTTTTTGCAAGGTTTCTACATCCTGCTGAGAAGTTATTGCCCTGTTTAGCTTAGTATCGTCCGCAAATACAGAGATTGAACTGTTTATCTCATCCTTCAGGTCATTTATGAACAAATTAAACAGGATTGGTCCCAGCACAGAACCCTCGGGCACCCCACTACCCACCCTTGACCATTCCGAGTACTCCCCATTTATCACCACCCTCTGAACTCGCCCTTGTAGCCAGTTTTCAATCCATGTACTCATCCTATGTTCCATAAGTTAAAGGATAAGAAGAAAAAATAGGGGAAAAGGAGCGGATGGTTAGGTAGGGCAGTCTGAGGGGCCCAATCCAAGCCTTGTGTGTGTATAGGACATGAAACAAGATCAAAGCGAGAGAAGAGAGTGGTTCCGGTTCAAGTGGTTAAACCATTAGCCACGGACCCCATTTTATAAGCAAAAATTTGCTATAGGTAAGGCTTAACAAGTGGCAACACCTCCTTAGCATCTCATGTGTTAAATATATGGATCGACTTCAGTACAACCAGCCTGCCCATAGATGTATCAAATCTCGGGCGGTCCCTGCTGAACCAGCCAAGATTCAATTCATCTGTGGCCGACTTTACACTGTTTGGCAAGTTCTTCATCACACCCATGATATTCTTTACTGTTCCACTAGGTGTCTCCATTGAGAACGCTGCAGTTGGGTAGTCTTTAGCATCATCATGAATACAAAGTACCCCAATTCAATCTGAGCCAAGGATGGCAGGGT
The DNA here is from genome assembly GCA_037952835.1 of Lithobates septentrionalis. NCBI lineage: Eukaryota > Metazoa > Chordata > Amphibia > Anura > Ranidae > Lithobates > Lithobates septentrionalis. The sequence goes on along the minus strand of JBBDGP010004068.1, from coordinate 16,895 downwards.
CCAAACAGACTGACAGGGACCAAGGTATTGAGTCTTCTGGAGCCTAATAATGTTTCCATCAGGTTTCCTTCTACTGTAACAGGACAGAGCTGCCTTCCAGTCTTAGTTCCTAGTTGTGCTGCCAGAACAGGATTGGCAAATAGAGACATACGTTATGCCTGACCAGGTAATATTCCATAGGCTTATGGATACTGAGGCATTTACCAGTTCTTAGTACTGCCAGCACCCAATATACCATGTCTCTTTCCATGAAGAGACTCCTTTTGGACTAGGAGGCTACACATATCTGGCACCCATGGGCGTCTCACCACCCTCCTTAACCACTTCCCGCAAATCGATGAACCTGTACGTCGCTTTGAGGAAATGGTTGTACTAGGGCACCCCGGTACCTTTTTTTAGAGCCAGCGATCGGATTTCTAGTGATAACAACCGATGCGGCTCAGCAGCCACTCGGTCGTTCTCACCAGGTGCGGGAGGGGACGTCCTCCCCCTCCCGCCAGTCCACCTGGGTCTCCCGTCCCACCGGGAGACCTGATTGATCATCCGCCGGCTTGGCCAGAGACCCGAACAAAGCGGGAATCAGCTTAGATCGTGTCAGGACTGGGCTCAGCCCTTCCTTCTCAGAGCTGGCCGCTCAGCTGTCAGCTAATTGCCAGCTCCTATCTCTCCACAGCTACTCAGCTGTTGATGATTTCCTGCACGTCAGTCCCGCCTACTTAAGCTGTCTAGTCCACAGGATCTCTGCCTTTGCCTTGGTCAACATCACAGAGACATTCTCCTGCGTTCCTATTTAAAGACTGGCTTTGCTGACATCCCTTCTGGCTCCAGATCCTGCTTGCTGTTCCACTACATTGATCCCTGACTTCTGGCTTGGGTGACCATCCGTTCCAGTTACTGAACTTTGGCTATGTTTTGACTACGTTTGTTCTTTTTACTTTTATTATTAAACAAGTGTGATTTAAATAAACTTCTGTTGGTCTGATTTCATGGTTTCTGACAGTAGGCGAAGGCCATGAATTCAGGAGATGCAGTCAATCCACTTGTTGGTAATATTTTGTCCAGATTGGATGAACTGGATCACCGCATGGATCAGTTTGCCATGGTGTTACAAACACTTCTGAGTTGCACGGCTCACCTGGAATCTCCCACTGTGGCCGCCCCGGTACAACCTGTGTTGCTGACCCTGCTGCTGCTCCAGTCTCTGTGCAGGCACCCGCCTCGAGGATTACCTCTATGAAAGGTATGTCTGGTTCCGCTCAACTTCCCCAATGATTTGGGAGCGATCTAGTCCAATGCAGAGGGTTTCTCAACCAGGTTGAGATATACTTTGAGATGCTGCCCCAGGTATTTTCCACGGACAGAAGCGAAGTAGGTTTTGTGATATCTTTGCTTTGTGACCGGTGGAAAGAAAGGAAAAAAGAAAGAAAGAAAGAAAGAAAGAAAGAAAGAAAGAAAGAAAGAAAGAAAGAAAGAGAGAGAGAGAAAGAAAGAGAGAAAGAAAGAGGGATGGAGTGGCAACAGGCCCAGATCCTACACAACAGTAGAAATATGTGTATTCCAGAAAGTTTAACAATCAGCAGATAAAGATACTCCAAACACCTGGTGTTGGCGCTTCAATCATCCCGGCACCAAGGTTGTTATGGTGTCAGGATGATTGAAGTGCATTATTTCTATTATTACATTGTAATATAGAATGAAATTATTTAACTCACCATAATGCAGAATCAGTGGGAGCCCTGAGCTTGTCACCTGCCACGTCGCCTGCCACCAGATGCCATAAGGGGTCCCCAGCGGAGTCCTCCCTTACATCAGGCATTTCCAACTGACTCCTCCTTTACATCAGGCATTGCCAGCAGAGTCCTCCCTTACATCAGGCATTGCCAGCAGAGTCCCCCCTTACATCAGGCATTGCCAGCGGAGTCCCCCCTTACATCACGCATTGCCAGCGGAGTTCCCCCTTACATTAGGGATTGCCAGCGGAGTCCCCCCTTACATCACACACTGCCAGCAGAGTCCCCTCTTACATCAGGGATTGCCAGCGGAGTCCCCCCTTACATCAGACATTGCAGCAGAGTCCCCCTTACATCAGACATTGCCAGCAGTGTCCCCCCTTACATCAGACATTGCCAGCGGAGTCCCCCCTTACATCAGACATTCCCGGTGGAGTCCCCCCTTACATCAGACATTCCCGGTGGAGTCCTCCCTTACATCAGACATTGCCAGCGGAGTCCCCCTTACATCAGACATTGCCAGCGGAGTCCTCCCTTACATCAGACATTGCCAGCGGAGACCTCCCTTACATCAGACATTGCCAGCAGAGTCCTCCCTTACATCAGACATTGCCAGCGGAGACCTCCCTTACATCAGACATTGCCAGCGGAGTCCCCCCTTACATCAGACATTGCCAGCGGAGTCCCCCTTACATCAGACATTGCCAGGGGAGTCCCCCCTTACATCAGGCATTGCAGCAGAGTCCCCCCTTACATCAGACATTGCCAGCGGAGTCCCCCCTTACATCAGACATTGCCAGCGGAGTCCCCCCTTACATCAGGCATTGCAGCGGAGTCCCCCCTTACATCAGGCATTGCAGCGGAGTTCCCCTTACATCAGACATTGCAGCGGAGTCCCCCCTTACATCAGACATTGCAGCGGAGTCCCCCCTTACATCAGGCATTGCCAGCAGAGTCCTGTCTTTACACCAGGCATCCCCCAATGGAGCCCCCCCTTTCCTTACAGATCAGGCATTCCCAGCAGTGCAGAATGGGACAAAATAGCCGGGTGACTGCCAATAGCAATTGAGCTGCGGCGCCGCCCACCCCCACCCCTTCCCACATCAGGTCACAGACAGAAGGAAGCGGGGCGGGAGGTGGCCGGTGCCACAGCTCAAATTCTATTGGCAGTCACCCGGCCATTACTAAATAGTAATTTGGCCTCCGGGAAAATGGCGGCCGGTGGAGACATTGTCTCCGTCGACCACAGACCTCACAGCGGCAGGCGGCGGTGAAAAAAATTTTAAAAATCTGTAAAATAAGAATTTTCCGGGACATTTCCTGGGAATGGCTAAATCCCGGGAATGTCCCGGGAAGTTCGTGACAGTTGGCAAGTATGATATCTATGGAGGGAGCCATGGTTGCAAATCATGGTTGCCTTTGTACATCTCCATTATGTGGGGATGGGGAGATTAGTAGTATACTATAGTAGACAATAGTTTATTCTTCATTTTTAACTCACAGGAAGTGACAAGGACTCTGCATTTCTGGTAAGATCAAAAAGCATTCCCTGTAAATGCTGAGAATGTTGTTAGCCTGAAAAAGAAAAGGAATGCAGCCATCGCATGTAAGGACTGGTATGCCGTAATATATGACATTTTTGTTCTTGGGTTTATTTATCCTGTAACATTAAGCATCCCACCTGTTCCCAAGCTCCAGTGTATTCCTCTTTCTATCATTCTGTCACACGGCCTTCACTCCTTCTCCCGTCTCTTATCTGTCTTGTCTTATGTCTTCTACATGTTCATCTCTCTCAATTCTCTAAGTTTCTTGTCATTAATATTGATTGTAGTCTTTATCTCACTCTTTGTTCTATGATGACTATTAGGTCCACTGCCATTCATATCTGTCATTATCAATCAAATACAAAACATGAATCAGTCTATATGTAGCTGCAGAGGAAGAAGAACAGCTTTTACTAACATGGGGGAACCCCTGAAATAACTTAAATCCCAGGGAACCCCTAATAATAATGACTGGTATTATTGCTAAGCTGTGATAAAAGAATAATAAATAGAATGGAAAGTGGCATACACTGGGTATAGGAAACCCAGGGTTGTTCTATTTAGCAACATTATTTTCAGTAATATTATTATTAATAATGACCAGAAAATAAATGCAGACAGTAAAAACTGTATTATCTCCTCACATGGTTAGTGCTGAAATTCCAACTTACTTTGATGGTCAATGAAACAGTGATTGTAAACTTGGCACAATATCCATTTAAATCATATAATAATATTACAAAGTGGAAAAATATACTTATACTTCATACTTCATGCAATTACATAATCACTGTGGGAAAAAAATCAATACAAATTGAGCATGATTTCCAAATGTCTGACAAATGAATGAGAGAGAACCATAAGAAATATCATCATTGCCAGTTTGCTCTTGATATCTCTTCCCATGACTTCCACTCCACCATCGTGATCAGTGTAAACTCTGACTATAAAAAGTGAACCCCAAAATAAAAACGAGGTCACTTGCATAGAAGGTGTCAGCCAGCCCAACATTGTGACCTCTCAGATTATCTGTATCACCATAAAGAAGATTGTCAAGACCCTGAAACTGAGTTGCAGCACGGTGGCCAAGACCATACAGCGGTTTAACAGGACAGGTTCCACTCAGAACAGGCCTTGCCATGGTCAAAGAAGTTGAGTTCACGTGCTCAGGGTCATATCCAGAGGTTGTCCTTGGGAAATAGACGTATGAATGCTGCCAGCATTGCTGCAGAGGTTGAAGGGGTGGGGGAGTCAGCCTGTCAGTGCTCAAACGATACGCCACACGCTGCATCAAATTGGTCTGTATGGCTGTCATCCCAGAAATAAGCCTCTTCTAAAGATGATGCACAAGAAGGCCGCAAACAGTTTGCTTAAGACAAGCAGACTAAGGACATGGATTACTGGAATCATGTCCTGTGGTCTGACGAGACCGAGATAAACTTAATTGGTTCAGATGGTGTCAAGCGTGTGTGGCGCCAACCATGTGAGGAGTACAAAGACAAGTGTGTCTTGCCTACAGTCAAGCATGGTGGTGGGAGTGTCATGGTCTGGGGTTGCACGACCCCAAACACACCTCCAAGACGACCACTGCCTTGCTACAGAAGCTGAGGGTAAAGGTGATGGACTGGCCAAGCAGGTCTGCAGACCTAAACCCTATTGGAGCATCTGTGGGGCATCCTCAAACAGAAGGTGGAGGAACACAAGGTCTCTAACATCCACCAGCTCTGTGATGTCATCATGGAGGAGTGGAAGAGGACTCCAGTGGCAACCTGTGAAGCTCTGGTGAACTCCATGCCCAAGAGGGTTAAGGCAGTGCTGGAAAATAATGGTGACCACACAAATTATTGACACTTTGGGCCCAATTTGGACATCTTCACTTAGACGTGTACTCACTTTTGTTGCCATGCCTGTGTGTTGAGTTATTTTGAGGGGACAGCAAATTTACACTGTTATACAAGCTGTACACTCACTACCTTACATTGTAGCAAAGTATCATTTCTTCAGTGTTGTCACATTAAAAAATATAATAAAATATTATAAAAATGTGAAGGGTGTACTCACTTTTGTCAGATACTGTATGTAGCAACAACTCTCGGTGGAGCTGCTGGTTTAAAACGGGCTGTTACCTTCACTCCCGCCACCTCTGTTTCACCGACACCGGGTCTAGGGTCCCGTTGAGTTTACCTCTGGATGATGTAGGCACCAAACACTTGAGTATGTTTCCAATGCTTTAATGAACAAGTAATAAAGGAAGTAGCAGGATAGAGGCAGAAGGAAAGTTGCAGGGAAGCTCAAATACCCTTCTTTAGTATTCTTTAGAACATTATTAGGAATTGAACACTTGTAGTTGAATGCACTCCCCTTGTGGGATCCAATCTTTGCCCACCTGGACAGGCCTCTCTCACTTGCCTAGCAGCGAGTACGCAGCACGAACAAAAGTCTCTGCCACAGACTTGTTTGGAACAAAACCTGTACGATCCTCTGCCACAGGATGCAATGGTTTACGATGAGTATCAGACACAGCACTTGAACCTTTAAGCCACCCGGCAGTACTATGCAATAAGATTACTTCAGGATACATCCTCCAACTGAGTCACCAGGCCCCTCTCCAGACCAGCACTCTGCATGATCCTTCCATGACGGGTCCTCCCCTGGGATCTTCTCGGTTGTCCAGCTTCTTCACTCAGGATAGACAGCCCAGGACCATTCCTCTGCCGCTGTGGTAGGCAGCAGTCAGACGGATTTTTAAATACTGTATTTCACTATATAACCTCAGTTTACTGTTAAAAATAAGTGTGAAATGCAAGACTCTGGTGGGTGTAACAAGATGTCTGCTTGCCGCCTTCTGACTGTATCCTTACTGTGGACGAGTGTGGGGTGTACCAAGAACGCGGCGACAAAAAGTCACTTCCGTTACAAAATCTTACGGTTCACCTAATCTGATGAAACAATGGAACACACTCCGGTGTTTTGGCAGATTAGGCGACCCGTCAGAATTTGTAATGGAAGTGACGTTCTGTCGCCGCCATCTTGCTACACCCCGCACTCCTCCACACATACCTCCCAACATTTTGAGATGGGAACGAGGGACACCTACTAATAAACGTATATAGGCAGAGGGCACACCCCCTGCCACACCCCCTTAAAGGAGAATTAACCAAAAAATGGTTAATTAAATCCAGAAGGACTTTTTTTTTTAACTACTACTATTCCTTTATATTGGCTTTTAAAATGTACAAATGCAGCAATTTAAAAATTGGATGAAAGGTTTAGCACTGGGAAACACTTTTTGAAAGATAAAACGTGCATTTTATATACAACTATATGGATCAGACCAAAATGAGGGACAAATCAGGAGGAAAGAGGGACAGAGGGACATTGCTCCAAATCAGGGACAGTTGGGAGCTATGCCATTCTGCGGCAGTACAACTGCGGCGGCTGGTCGGCATGTGATTAATAGTAACAACAGAATGGCTCAGTATGTGATGCAGACCGCAGTCACTTGAGCTTCACGCTACACAGAAATCATGTGACCAGAAATCATGTGACCTCCACTTCCCCGAGTGGAGCTCCAGCTGCAGAGATTCACAATGAAGTTCAGTTAAAAAAAAAAAAAGTTGAGCGGAGGCCACGTGCTTCCTCTCATCAGTGGAGCTCCACTCTGCAGCCAGACCCCTCTCAGAGGTCTGGTTGCAGAGTGGAGCTCCACTTTTGACAGAAAACATGCGCCCTCCACTCCACCTTTTTTTGTATGAACTTTATTGTACCAAACATTCAATAAGCCGCTGGACACACCTCCTGGAAGTGGAGGCCACGTGTTTCCTGTCAAAAACGTAAAGTGGAGCTCCAGTCTACAGCCAGAGTCCTCTCGGACTATATCATTTTCCTCTCTTTCTGGGGGTGGGGGAGAGAATTCTGCCGACTATACCATCTTCCCCCTAGTCTGAGGGGAGACGTCTCTGCGGACTGTACCATCTCTCATATACCAGGAAATAGGCGCAGAGATGTAATTCCTTCTCATAGTCTGAGATCTAATAGTTTGCCCCCCCCCCTCTCCCCACCACTGGTTGGATCTTCCCGGGCTCGGTGTTTCTGCTGGTTGTCACGATGAGTCGGATCTATCACGATAGAGCTCTGCAGAACAAAGCTGTGCACGATGAGCGGGTGTCGGGCTCCTGGGACCCGGCTGTGCTGCAGAGGTACGATGGGGAGGGGAGGCCTGGGATGTCTGGCCTGTATGGATCTATAGGGAGATGTGAGGACTGATCTCCTGACTTCCTATATCACATCATGTGAGGCTGAAAGTCATAGACCTTTTGCAAAAAAAAAAAAAAAAGTGCAATTAATATTTTGCATTGAAAGCTGCAGAGATGGGTGGATGTTGGGTGCGATGCTGTGACTCCTGCAGACTATTCTTCCAGCTCAGGTCTGTACAGAGCATTGCGCCCGCCATCCGCCGATCACAGCTCTAATGCCTCGTACACACCTTCCAATTACCAGATGATAAAAATCATTTTCGTATCGATCGATAATCTGATCGTTAGCACACAGCTTTCGACAGCCGATCGCGACAGTCCGTCCAACAAAATCCGAAGGGACAAACACGAAAACTTTGCTCGGACGACAGCCGATCATCGTACGACAATCGTTTAATCAGTACAGTATGCGTCCGCTAAAAAAAAAATGATAGACGAACACCACGCATGATCGGAAACCTGAAAATAAACCCAAAGGACACGGGGCGGGGGGGGGGGGGGGTGTCACACGTATTTGACATCATTTCAGATACATAGCTACACACAGCGGAAGGCTTTTTTCCCAGAATCGTACGACAAAAATCGTACTTTTCGTAGAGCGCGTTTTGCACTGTTGTATTCGATATCAGTTCTATACGTCGTTCGATAATCGGAACGTTTGTACGAGGCAAACTACTCTGCAGGCTTCAATGCAAAAAAAAAAAAAAATAATAAATGCATTTTTTTTTTCTATTAATCTTTATCCGCTTCGGCCCCCCGGAAGATTTTACCCCCTTCCTGACCAGAGCACTTTTTGCGATACAGCACTGCGACGCTTTAACTGACAATTGTGCGACATTGCACCCAAACAAAATTGACATCTTTTTTTTTTTTCCCACAAATAGAGCTTTCTTTTGGTGGTATTTGATCACTTTTGCGTTTTTTATTTATTTATTTTTTGCGCTATAAACAAAAAAAGAGCAACAATTTCGAAAAAAACCGCAATATTTTTTACTTTTTGCTATCCCCCAAAAATATATAGAAACAACAATTTTTTTTTTTTTCCCTCCGTTTAGGCCGATACGTATTCTTCTACATATCTTTGGTAAAAAAAAATCGCAATAAGCGTATATTGATCAATGATTTGTTTGCGCAAAAGTTTATAGCGTCTACAAAATAGGGGATAGATTTATGGCATTTTTATTTTTTATATATATATATATATATATATATATATTTACTAGTAATGGCGGCGATCTGGGATTTTTATTGGGACTGCGACATTATGGTGGACACATCGGACAATTTTGATACATTTTTGGGACCATTGGCATTAATACGGCGATCAGTGCTATAGAAGATGCATTAATTACTGTAAAAATGTCACTGGCAGGGAAGGGGTTAACACTAGGGGGCGATCAAGGGGTTAATGTGTTCCCTAGTTTGTGTTCTAATTGAAGGGGGGAGGGGACTGTCTAGGGGAGATGACAGATCGCTATTTATACTCTGTATGAACAGACGATCAGTCTCTTCTCCCCTCAGAGAACCAGAAACTGTGTGTTTACACACCCAGATCTCAGTTCTCGGTGTGCCCCAAGCCTTTGCGGGAGCCCGGTGGTGATTGTGACCGCCGGGCACTCGCAGTGACTCGGGGGGCGCACGCCCCCTAGTGGCCACAGGGCGAAGCGACGCTACATAATGTCATTTCGCCCAGCCGTGCCATTCTGCTGCTGTACAACTGCGGCGGCTGGTCGGCAAGTGGTTATGGGGGCTATTATTATTATTATTATTATTAATAAATGTATTAAATTTATTAGATTTTTTAAAATTTAAATCAATGTGTTCTGTTTTTGATTTTTATCAAATTTATTTTAATAAAATGTTTTTGGAGTAAAAACCTAAAGATAGTTTTCTGTTGAGGATACAATAATAATTTAGTTTATTCAGCATGAAATGGAGCTTAGTTATGTAGCATGGGGCTGTATATTCTGCAAGATTTACATTTTTGGTCAACTCATTCAATGAATCCAAGCTCTGCAAGCTGAGATAACATGCACTGCATTGATGCATTCACACAATTTCACAGTAACTATGAGCTAAAACAAAGTTCAGGAATATTACTTTATCCCATTGTTTTGCAAATCTATGTACACTACAAACTGTATGATTTGAATGTGATCAGTTATGACATCATCCATTTGATGGATTAACTTGGCTGTATAGGATAGGAGGATTTAGTTCCACTTTAAAGCAGAACTCTTTGGGGAAAAAACCTTTTCCTCATGCAGTGGGGCTGTGCTCGCACCGCATGTGTTAACTGCTCATTTTGTCCAGGGGTGCACAGAAAGGCCATACTTACCCGATCCTCCAGAAAACAGCTCTCCCCCACTTCCAGTGTCGTACTGTTCCTGCCATCCTCACCTCAAAATCCAGTCTATGGGCTTGATGACGTCAGGAGCAGTCCATGCACAAGAACACTAGTGTGCTGGGGGGTGGGGACCGGTCTTGCGCTTAGAGGATTGGTGGATTAGGTAAGTATATCTCTCCTTCCTCCTGGACAAAACCAGCAGTTCCCCATGGCACATTCCCACTGCATGGGAGACCAAAAAATAAACGGATTTCTTCTTTAACCACTTGCCGACCAGCCGCCGTCATTTTACTGCGGCAGGTCGGCACAATCCGGCGAGCCGACGTAGCTATACGTTGGCTCGCGGGATCGGGATAGCAGGCGCGCACCTACTGCACAGCGGGGATGCCGATGCTCGTGGCCGACGGTTGCGATGACCGCCGGCCACGAGCGATCACAAGAGGAAGAACAGGGACGAGTGTGTGTAAACACACAAATCCCTGTTCTGAGAGGCGTGACAGATCGTGACTTCCTGTTCGCTAGGGACCACGATCTGTCACTTCCTCCTAGCCAGTCCCCTCCCCCTACAGTTAGAAACACAAACAGGGAACACAATTAACCCCTTGATCGCCCCCTAGTGTTAACCCCTTCCCTGCCAGTGACATTTTTACAGTAATCAATGCATTTTTATAGCACTGATCGCTGTATAAATGCCAATGGTCCCAAAAATGTGTCCAATGCTTCCGCCATAATGTCGCAGTCCTGATAAAAATCGCAGATCGCCGCCATTGCTAGTAAAAAAAAAAAAAATAAATAATAAAAATGCCATAAAACTATCCCCTATGTTGTAGACGCTATAACTTTTGCGCAAACCAATCAATATACGCTTATTGCAATTTTTTTTTTTTACCAAAAATATGTAGAATATATATCGGCCTAAACTGAGGAAAAAAAATGTTTTTTTATATATTTTTGGGGGATATTTATTATAGCAAAAAGTAAAAAATATTGCGTTTTTTTTTTTTTTTTTCAAAATTGTTGCTTTTTTTTTTTTTTTTTTTTTGTTTTTATAGCGCAAAAAATAAAAACCGCAGAGATGATCAAATACCACCAAAGGAAAGCTCTATTTGTGGGAAAAAAAGAACGTCAATTTTGTTTGGGTGCAACGTCGCACGACCGCGCAATTGTCAGTTAAAGCGACGCAGTGCCGAATCGCAAAAAATGGCCTGGTCATTCAGCAGTCAAATCTTCCGGGGCTGAAGTGGTTAAACCTGCCATACACTATGCAATGTATCTGGTTCCTGATGAACTGGTGGAAATTTGCTCAGTGGTTGGCCCTGTCGGCCCCTCTGACCTGATATCCTTTGACTGAAAAATCAAAAGGGCCAGGTGGAGAATTGTCTCCTGAACAGCGACCTGTATTCAGGCAGAGGCTGTTCAGGTATTTTATCACCCAGTGGCGATGGATGGAGTTTTATCTGTCCAGGCTGTACAGTGTAGATGGAGGAATCTGTTGGAGTTTTATCCCATAGCGCTGCCTGCCGGTGGCCCTTTATTACTTGGAACCCCCAAACATATATATATTTTTTTAGACACCCTAGAGAATAAAACGGCAGTTGTTACAATACTTTGTCACACTGTATTTGCGCAGCGGTCTTACAAGTGCAATTTTTTTGGGAAAAAATAAACTTTTTTACATTACAAAAATAAGACAACAGTAAAGTTAGCCCAATTTTTTTTTTATATTGTGAAAGATGATGATAATTGATACCCAACATGTCATGCGACAAACTTTGACCCTTAACCACTTGATATCCTTAGGCCGTCATATGACGGCCTCGACTTTCCGGGGTTATATCTGAATGATGCCTGAGGCTACAGACATCATTCAGATGTCGGCATTTTCAGCCGGCGATTCCGTCCACCATAAGAATGATCATAGCGGCTTTTCCACCTCTTGATCATTCTTATGGGCGGCGAAAGGGGACGCCGCCCTCCGGTGCTTCTACCGACTCACCTCAGCGATCGGTTATTCGGAGAGCGGATCTGCCGGCGCCGGATGTAGATCATAGAGATTTCTGGCGGACCAGATGGCCGCCGGAGTCTTTATGATCGTTCAGAGGCCGGGCGCGATGTTATGACGTCACGCCGGGCCTCTGCATTAAAAAAAAAACGGCCCCGCCTCGGCTGGGAAGTGGTGATCGTTTTTTTTTTTTTTTTTTTTTTTTTATTTTAGGCTTCCCAGCCTAGAGGTGAGATGTGGGGTCTTATTGACCCCATATCTCACTGTAAATAGGACTGATCAGGTCATATTCCTATTACAAGGGATGTTTACATTCCTTGTAATAGGAATAAAAGTGACCAAAAAAAATTTTTTTTTAAAAAGTGTCAAAATAAATTTTTTTAAGTAAAATTAACAATAAAAAAAAAAAAAAAAAAAAAAAAAAAATTTAAAGCGCCCCTGTCCCCGTGAGCTCGCACGCAGAAGCGAACGCATACGTAAGTCCCGCCCACATATGAAAACTGTGTTCAAACGACACGAGGTATCGCCACGAACGTTAGAGTGAGAGCAATAATTCTAGCCCTAGACCTCCTCTGTATCTCAAATCCTGTAACCAGTAAAATTTTTTAAAGCGTCGCCTATGGGGATTTTTAAGTACCAAAGTTTGGCGCCATTCCATGAGCGTGTGCAATTTTGAAGCGTGACATGTTAGGTATCTATTTACTCAGCGTAACTTCATCTTTCACATTATGCAAAAAAATTTGGCTAACTTTACTGTTTTGTTTTTTTTGAAAGCATGAAACAGTTTTTTAACCACTTCAATACCCGCGTATAGACATATGACATCCACAGATGGGATCTCCCATCCTGGGTGGACGTCATATGACGGCCTCGGGTTCCCGGCCATCTAGGGGGCGCGCTCGCGTGCCCGCCGCGTTGCTCGGGACCCGGTGCGTGTGCCTGGCGGCCGCGATGTCCGCCGGGCACCCGTTAACCGGGCCGGACAGTGGATCTGTGTGTGTAAACACACAGATCCACATCCTGTCAGGTGAGAGGAGAGCGATCTGTGTTCCCAGTACAGCGGAACACTGATCGGTCTCCTCCCCTTGTACGTCCCCGCCCCCTACAGTTAGAAGCATTCCCTAGGAAACACATTTAACCCCTTGTGTCCCCCTAGTGGTTAACCCCTTCATTGCCTGTCACATTTACACAGTAATCAATGCAATTTTATAGCATTGATCGCTGTATAAATGTGAATGGTCCCAAAAATGTGTCAAAAGTGTCCGATGTGTCTGTCATAATGTCTCAGTCACGAAAAAAAATTGCGATCGCCGCTATTACTAGTAAAAAAAATAAATAAATATTTTTTTTAAAAATGCCATAAATCTATCCCGTATTTTGTAGACGCTATAACTTTTGCGCAAACCAATCAATATACGCTTATTGCGATTTTTTTTTTTTTTTTTTTTTTTTTTTACCAAAAATATGTAGAAGAATACGTATTGGCCGAAGCTGAGGAAAAAATTAGTTTTTTTAAAAAAAAAAAAAATTGGGATATTTATTATAGCAAAAAGTAAAAAATATTGTGTTTTTTTTCAAAATTGTCGATCTTCTTTTGTTTATAGCGCAAAAAATAAAAACCGCAGAGGTGATCAAATACCACCAAAAGAAAGTTCTATTTGTGTGAAAAACGACGTTAATTTTGATTGGGTACAACGTCGCACGACCGCGCAATTGTCGTTTAAAAGTGCGACAGCGCTGAAAACTAAAAATTGGTCCGGGAAGGAAGGGGGTGAAAATGCCCTGTAATGAACCGGTTAAAAAAAAAAAAAAACGCGTTTGAAAAATTGCTGCGCAAATACCGTGCAAGATAAAAAGTTGCAATGACCGCCATTGTATTCTCTAGGGTCTCTGCTAAAAAAAAAAACATATATAATGTTTGGGGGTTCTATGTAATTTTTATAGCCAAGAAATTATGATTTTTTTTACATGTAGGAGCGAAGTGTCAGAATTGGCCTGAATGCAAAGTGGTTAAAAATCTCCATAGGCGACGTTTAAAAATTTCTACAGGTTACCAGTTTTGAGTTACAGAGGAGGTCTTTTGCTAGAATGATTGCTCTCACTCTAACGATCGCGTTGATACCTCACGTGTAGTTTGAACACCGTTTTCATATGCAGGCGCGACTTACGTATGCATTCGCTTCTGCGCATGAGCTCGACGGGGCGCTTTACATTTTTTCCATTTTTTTTCTTATTTATTTTTACACTGTCCTTTAAAAAAAAAAAAAAAAAAAATTTGGGTCACTTTTTATTCCTGTTACCATACAAGGAATATAAACATCCCTTGTAATAGAAAAAAAGCATGACTGGACCTCCTATCTCACATTTACACTTAAATGCAATAAATTAAAAAAAATAAAATTCCCCTTTAAGACCATTCGGCGGAAGTGACGTTGAACATCACTTCCGTCATCCAATGTTAAGGACCCGAGCAGGGGCCATCTTTCCCTCACTCGGCTCCATTGTCTCAGTGGGGAGAGGACCCGATCGGCTCCACCGCTACTGACGACTGGAGTGTGGCGGGAGGGCCCCTCTCCCGCCCACAATAAAAATGATTTTGCGCCACGGAGACCACTTTTGTCAGAAAGAGGCCCGTCCGCTTTTTAAGAATATATATTCTACGTCAAAATACCGACGTACAACAACAGTGGGCGGTCCGAAAGTAGTTAAAGAGGAGGAGTCTCAGCCCCCCCCCCCCCCCCCCCCCAATTTTTTTTTTTTAAAGTCAGCAGCTACAAATACTGTAGCTGCTGACTTTTACTGTTGGGGTACTTGCCTGTCCAGGAATCCAGCGGTGTCCTTGCCTAAGCCGATTCTTGAACCGGCGCTCGGGTGCTGCCGTCGCCATCTTGGCTAAGGGTAAACCAGGTGGCTTCACAGCTGATTTCCTACTGCGTGAATTGCAATGCACTTTGTCAGGGGGCCGCCTGCGGTTGCGAAGGAGGGGGGTTTAACATCCGGCTTACTGCGCCACATTAAACTGAGCCAGAAGTGGGAGCAGGTACCTGTTAAAACCACCTCCCAAAAAAAAAAGGAGGAATTGTGTCCATTTACACCCGCCTACCTCCAATCTGATCCGGCAAAAAAAACCCATGGGTATCTCTTACCCTCCATCTGGCCGGATCAGAAGGAAGTTGGATGTTAACAGACAGCATGAGCGGACACGGACCTGTCAGTCACCCGCTCAGCTCAGCAGGGGATTGCAGACAGATCCCCTGCTGAGAAAAAGTGGATGGTGCCCGTGTAAAGCTTGCAGCTAGAGTGTAACCAAAGCCAGTCATAGACAGTTTCTTGGCTGGTTCAGCAGGAACCGGCTGAGAGTCCAACCATAAATGGGCAGGCTGAAGGTACACAAGTTGATCAATCGATCAACTTTGGTACAGCCAGCCTCTCGGATTTAACGTACGATTGTCGCTAGCAGCTGTTATAGCTTCTAGCAATAATCACTGGGTTCTCCCGGCAGGGGCGGCTTCCCAGAAGGCTCCGCAGGAGGGATCCCCCCATCAATATTGTGTGTGTTTATGGGGAGATCAAGCACATTTTTTTCCCTGCAATTTGTGGGACACAAATGGGGAAAGAAAAATGAATGGCGTTTTCCATAATTTAGTCAAAATGGGGAAAAAAAAGGGCTGGCTTTATTTATACATTTATTTATGTATACATTAGTTGTATACATAACATGAACATCTAACAGGGTCATATCATTGCAGGAGATTTCCCCTCACTTCCTGTCTTGGTGTCACCAGGACAAGAAGTGAGGGAATCTCACTGTGGGGATATAGCCAGCAATTGTCTCTTTCTATACATCTAAATATAATATGGACATTTATAAGGCAACAATTGCAAGCTATGTCACCACAGTAGGATTCCCCCACTTCCTGTCCTGGTGACAGGAAGTAAAGAGAAATCTCCTTCTAGTTCTGTATAAAATTAAAGTAAATATAAAGCCAGCACTTTTTTTTTTTCATTTTGGCAAAATTTTGGAAGAGTTAAAACCCCATTTATTTTTTCCCATCTGTGTCCCATTGTGAGGTCCTATAGCCACAACAGGTAGTGAGAGGGAAATGTCCTCAGAGACAGTTGTCACCAGAACTGGAGTCCCCATTGTAAGTTTTCTCGCTTTTCCTGCTCTCGGGATAACTCAGTTTTTTAATTTTTTTCCATATGGAGTCCCTGGCACAAGGCGCTTTTTGTCCTGGTAACCAAAAGGGAAAAAAATTAAGTTGTCACCGGAATGGGGAGGGGGTTCTAACACTTCACTACTCCAAAACGAAGCTAAAGATGTGGACTTAGCTTCATTCTAAAATGACAAGTCTCTGAATGTCTGTAGTAAAATCCTGGAATATGACGCTTTGTTCTTACACTGCTGATTGTGTCTGTGCAGCCATGTGACACGAGCCATAGGGGACCTGCCATAGGGGACCTGCTGTCCTGTAATCATTATAATGTCAATTAGCACACTGTGGGGAGTCCGGGGGCTGTACCTTCCATTCAGGCAATGCTGCCCGGTGTGTCGCTTGCCTGTGCACCACCACCCGCCGCTAACATTGCCGATCTGCGCCCTCCCAGTCACCTCACACAAGTCTCTCCCTCACTCCATGGCACCTGCCTGAGGGGAGCGGAGGTACAAAGAATCACTCCGCCAGGGAGGGCATCGCATAGGCAATGGGCGGCCAGCCGGAACTATAACGTGTAGCAGGACATGTGGCCACACTAAATGTACCTATGCCAGAAAATGGGGGAAAAAAAAGTTCCTGCTCTGCTCCAGCCTCCTGGGCCCCTCTATTGACCTGCTTGGGACTCAGGGACATTTGATTTGAGTCCTGGGTAGTAAGTAGAAGCGGGAGTGTGGGCTACTAAAATCTATTTATTATTATAGGCAGGAATGAACAATGAAGTTGCTCGATCCCCCGTGTCTTGCTGATGGTGCCCGGGCCCAGTACAACAGGAGCGGCTGTACTGCCTTATCAGTGGACC